>OX276385.1:4042500-4084726 GCA_946251855.1 Alsophila aescularia | reverse complement strand
GTTTGTTATCTTTGAAGAAATCGTGCAAAGAATAATAACATTTCTTAATTAGAAAAAGTTTTAATTTAGCGACAAATACATTTTCTTTTTCAATTTCTGGTATGCTTTTAGGGATTTGGTTATAAATTTTAATCGACATAACATATGTGCTTGAGCTGTGCATTTTTAGTTTGGAGTTAGGAAGCGCTTATCTTTCCTTGTGCCTCAGATTAAATGGGCAAGTAGATATGTCTTTAAGTTTTGTAAAAAAGTGTAAATTTTGTGCTCAATAAAGTATGGTCTGCAGCTATCAGTCGTAACAATATTCACCAAAATCCTAACGCATTTTTTTTGCAGCATAAAAAGATCGTCTATGTCTGTGCTATTTCCCCACAGTATAATGCCATACTGTAGCCAGGCATGAGCATAGGCATAGTATGCAGAAAGAGCTGTCGCAAGGTCTGTAGTTTTTTTCAATTCTCTTAAAGCATATGTAAAGCTACTAAGCTTTGATTTAACTTTTTGTATATGTGCTTTCCAATTAACGTTTGTATCTATGTCCAGTCCAAGTAATGTAAAAGAACTTACGCATTCTAAGTTATTGTTTTGGAAGTCGAAATTTATATCTAATTGTTTTCTTTGGTATGGTCGAAATTGCATAATTTTTGTTTTGAAAAATTTATTTTGAAGTTATGGTCGTCAAGCCAGTTCAAAACTTTAATCAAAATACTATTTAACTCATTATTTAATTTAGTTAAATTGTCAGGACATGGTAGCAAAATTGAGATGTCATCAGCGAGTAAGACACATAATTCATTTAACGTTTTTGGTAAGTCATTTATATATATAATAAATAATAAACATCCCAGGACACTTCCTTGAGGAATTGAGCTATTCATATATTTTTTTATCAGATCAATATTTTTTTATAATGCCGCTTTGATAATCGTAATTTTCAATTTCAACATATTGTTCACGATCTTTTAGGTATGAAGAAAACCATTTATGAGCATGGCCCCTCACACCTATACCGTACAATTTGTTCAACAATATCTGATATGAAACTTTGTCATAGGCTTTGCTCATATCGAGTAATACACCGATCGCGTAGTTTTTTGTATTGAGAATATTAAGAACTTCTTGCATGTACTTATACACTGCAAGTGTTGTAGATCGCTTCACCCGAAACCCGTTTTGGCTCTCATCAAAAATTGAATATTTTTCACAAAAATAATATACTCGTTTACACATCGCAGTTTCAAATATTTTGGAAGATGTTGAAGTAGCGCAATTGGTCTATACTGATCTGGGTCAGTCTTATCGCCTTTTTTGAAAATCGGGTTTATTATAGTTTTTTAAGTACATCGGGAAACACTCCCTCATCAAACGATTGATTAATTAATAATGTGTAAGGTAAATTTAACTCCTCCGCACAGTTTTTAATTAGCGACGGCGGTAGCTCATCAAATCCGAAGCTTCGCTTATTCTTAAGATTTTTAATGATGTGATATACTTCGCGCTGGTCTTCGGGGCGTAGGTAAAAAGTGTTATCTGTTGGGTTTAGCACAGGCGGCCGCGCGGCTGCACCTTATTACCGTCTCCGTCCGTACAGGTCCCCCCAACTAAAGCAAAAAACTCATTGAATGAATTAGCCACTTGAGTTGGGTCTTCCGTAATATTATCATGGATTTTAAGCTTTACGTTTTGTTTAGGTTTTTCAATGATTTTATTAGTACGTTATTTTATTATTTGCCACATGGTTTTAACGAAGTTATTTGATTTTTTAATTTTATGTATATATTGTAATTTTTTTGATGTATACATTGTTTTATTAAGAATTTTTTCATAAGATTTATAGTAGTTTTTTAATATGTTGTTATCTGTTTGCGATGTAATATTTTTTATCAGACGTTTATTTTTACATTACTTTTTTATACCAGGTGTTAACCATAACTTTCGATAAACGTTCTTAACTATCATTCGCTTTTTTGGTATGCAGTTATTAAGTACTTTAATTAATGTAGAATTAAAAGAATTCATATTTTGGTTTATATTATTTTCTAGTTTTATGATAGCAGACCAATCTATGGTTTGGATTCTTAACTTGAAGTTTTTAATATTCTGTTCGTTGAATATTCTCTTTTCAACGTACCATACTGATCTCTCTTGTAATATAAATCCTGGCACAGTGAACTTAACACTATGGTGGTCCGAGAATCCGTAATCACGGACTTTAATTTGGTTAGGGAGGGAAAAATTTATAAAAATTAGATCCAAACAAGTAGAACTTGTTTTTGTTATTCTTGTTGGTTGTTTAACTAATTGTCTAAAGTTAAAATCTAACATAAAATCTGAAAGAATCTATAATTTTTTGGAATTTACTAAAAAGTCTACATTAAAATCACCACCGAAAATAACATTCTTTTGTTTATCTTTTAAAATTATTCTTTGCATTACTCTCTCCAAAGTAGTATAAAATAATATAGTTTCTCTGTCACTGTTTGGCCAGTACAATAATATTAAAAGTGTATTTAAAGCAGGTATATCAACAGCACACATTTCCACAATATATTCAACAGACATGTCCACTATATCTTTACGCTCAGTATATTCCAAGCCATCCTTTAACAAGATGCTCACGCCGCCTCCCTCGTAGTTCTGCCGGCAGTATGATGACGCGAGGTTATATCCCGTTAATTGCAGTAATTCTATTTTTCCTTTTGATAGCCACGTTTCTGAGACACAAAGTGCTTGCAAATCGGTCTCTTCTTCGACTAAATCTTCGACTAAGTGTAATTTATGGTTTAAGCTGCAAATGTTTATGTATAGCACAGTGAAGTTAGTGACGAAATGTTTTTGTTGGCTTTGTGATTCGCGCACTTCGTTTCTGTTTTTGTGGATCATTGTTCATTACTTTAGAGCTGGATTTATGAGGTAAGTGGACGTCTAATTCAATTTTTTGCAATTCTGTAACTTGTATAGTCTTTTCCGAGTTTGGCGTTGAATTACAGCTCGAACTCGGTGTCAGCTTTAAATGTTGCGAGTGTTCTTCGACTGTGTTATATTTTAGATCTTTTATGGTACTTAGCACCGCAGGGAAATCATGTTTTTGCTCTGATCCGTCTACAATCAGAGTCATATTGCGGATTATTGCATGACGGCCCAAACCACGCTCCTCACGCTGCTTATCTTTTAGAACACGCAGTTGTAGTTGTTGGGCCTCATTCATGTACGCTGTAATTCGCACCCCCTGGCTATATAGGAATTGACCATTGCTCAATACATATCTAGTCATTCGCTTGCTTATTAATTCTATTGCGAGTGGTCTTTGGTAGTTTTGGTTAAATCTACCTCTTCTTGAATCAACTTATAGGTCCGTCCGTTTGGGACGACTTTGTTGTGGGACGAGTCGCTGAACTAGCCGTGTGAAACCCGGAACAAAATCGGTTAAGTAGGTATAGGGTTTATAGCTAGGGTTTATGAGCACATTTCTAGATTCAATCAAAATAAATATAAATAAAACGGCTAAAAACTCACGAAAAAGAAGATCGGAAATACTCCGACCAGATTCAGACTATTTTGAAGTCCTTCATCTGGGAGTGTTATGCCGACAAGCCGCGACGAGCGCTATGAACGTCAGCACGCAACTGACGACGCGTGCGTGGCACGGGCGGCCCAGTGGGCGGCGATTGCGGTGCTCGACTATGTTCGACCTGCACAGTCACTTCGTTGTCTGTCGAGGAGTTATCACTGTCACTCACTTCCGTTAACTTTGATTGTTGGCACACTGCGCTCGTTGTGTCCGGCTCATGACCCCCACATTGTGGACCCAGTGTCAGTCGCATCAAGAACTGGTCTCCACGCCGTAGGAGTAATCCACCCACGATCCCGGTTAAAGTTGGAATAGCGACTAATTTCGATAGCCTCCCGTACTTTTGAGGAACAAAAAACTTCTCCCTCGATAGCACAGAAACACTATCAAAACGCAAATAATGGCCAGAGTCCGGGATGTGGGCGTGTTCCGCGACCGCAGAACGATCGGTATCCATATTCTTGACGCTTCTGATGTGTTCAGCTATTCTGGTTGAAATATTCCTACGTGTCTCGCCTATGTAGCTTTCACCGCAATCGCAAGGAATCCTGTACACACCTGGTCCACTCAACAACTCCTTATCCTTAGGTGAACGCAGAAAACTTCGGAGTTGTGATGGTGATCGGAACCACGTTCTTATACCATACCTCCGCCGCAGGTGATGACCAATCCTGTCATACGTCCATACGGACGTACGCGAACGTCATTGCTCGCCGTCATAGCCAACCAACGCACGAGCGAGTGTTTTTAAGGCTCGCGCGTATAACAATATTCTTCCTAAATCACTTATATGTACCTACGAAATAATTACTTTACATTATACTAGCTTCCGTACCGAGGACACTGATTAACAGGGCTTTGCAAATATGTGACTCTCAGCATGTCAGCGCTGAACTGGAGCATGTCAGAAGAGTGCTGGAAGACAATGGCTACCAATGGCGTCAGTGTTGCCGCTGGGCTAGTACTACTGTATGTAAGCGACCGGACACAGTGGATAGATCCCCAATTTATCTGCCTTTCATTAAAGGGGTTACTGACAGGATTGGTCATCACCTGCGGCGGAGGTATGGTATAAGAACGTGGTTCCGATCACCATCACAACTCCGAAGTTTTCTGCGTTCACCTAAGGATAAGGAGTTGTTGAGTGGACCAGGTGTGTACAGGATTCCTTGCGATTGCGGTGAAAGCTACATAGGCGAGACACGTAGGAATATTTCAACCAGAATAGCTGAACACATCAGAAGCGTCAAGAATATGGATACCGATCGTTCTGCGGTCGCGGAACACGCCCACATCCCGGACTCTGGCCATTATTTGCGTTTTGATAGTGTTTCTGTGCTATCGAGGGAGAAGTTTTTTGTTCCTCAAAAGGTACGGGAGGCTATCGAAATTAGTCGCTATTCCAACTTTAACCGGGATCGTGGGTGGATTACTCCTACGGCGTGGAGACCAGTTCTTGATGCGACTGACACTGGGTCCACAATGTGGGGTCATGAGCCGGACACAACGAGCGCAGTGTGCCAACAATCAAAGTTAACGGAAGTGAGTGACAGTGATAACTCCTCGACAGACAACGAAGTGACTGTGCAGGTCGAACATAGTCGAGCACCGCAATCGCCGCCCACTGGGCCGCCCGTGCCACGCACGCGTCGTCAGTTGCGTGCTGACGTTCATAGCGCTCGTCGCGGCTTGTCGGCATAACACTCCCAGATGAAGGACTTCAAAATAGTCTGAATCTGGTCGGAGTATTTCCGATCTTCTTTTTCGTGAGTTTTTAGCCGTTTTATTTATATTTATTTTGATTGAATCTAGAAATGTGCTCATAAACCCTAGCTATAAACCCTATACCTACTTAACCGATTTTGTTCCGGGTTTCACACGGCTAGTTCAGCGACTCGTCCCACAACAAAGTCGTCCCAAACGGACGGACCTATAAGTTGATTCAAGAAGAGGTAGATTTAACCAAAACTACCAAAGACCACTCGCAATAGAATTAATAAGCAAGCGAATGACTAGATATGTATTGAGCAATGGTCAATTCCTATATAGCCAGGGGGTGCGAATTACAGCGTACATGAATGAGGCCCAACAACTACAACTGCGTGTTCTAAAAGATAAGCAGCGTGAGGAGCGTGGTTTGGGCCGTCATGCAATAATCCGCAATATGACTCTGATTGTAGACGGATCAGAGCAAAAACATGATTTCCCTGCGGTGCTAAGTACCATAAAAGATCTAAAATATAACACAGTCGAAGAACACTCGCAACATTTAAAGCTGACACCGAGTTCGAGCTGTAATTCAACGCCAAACTCGGAAAAGACTATACAAGTTACAGAATTGCAAAAAATTGAATTAGACGTCCACTTACCTCATAAATCCAGCTCTAAAGTAATGAACAATGATCCACAAAAACAGAAACGAAGTGCGCGAATCACAAAGCCAACAAAAACATTTCGTCACTAACTTCACTGTGCTATACATAAACATTTGCAGCTTAAACCATAAATTACACTTAGTCGAAGATTTAGTCGAAGAAGAGACCGATTTGCAAGCACTTTGTGTCTCAGAAACGTGGCTATCAAAAGGAAAAATAGAATTACTGCAATTAACGGGATATAACCTCGCGTCATCATACTGCCGGCAGAACTACGAGGGAGGCGGCGTGAGCATCTTGTTAAAGGATGGCTTGGAATATACTGAGCGTAAAGATATAGTGGACATGTCTGTTGAATATATTGTGGAAATGTGTGCTGTTGATATACCTGCTTTAAATACACTTTTAATATTATTGTACTGGCCAAACAGTGACAGAGAAACTATATTATTTTATACTACTTTGGAGAGAGTAATGCAAAGAATAATTTTAAAAGATAAACAAAAGAATGTTATTTTCGGTGGTGATTTTAATGTAGACTTTTTAGTAAATTCCAAAAAATTATAGATTCTTTCAGATTTTATGTTAGATTTTAACTTTAGACAATTAGTTAAACAACCAACAAGAATAACAAAAACAAGTTCTACTTGTTTGGATCTAATTTTTATAAATTTTTCCCTCCCTAACCAAATTAAAGTCCGTGATTACGGATTCTCGGACCACCATAGTGTTAAGTTCACTGTGCCAGGATTTATATTACAAGAGAGATCAGTATGGTACGTTGAAAAGAGAATATTCAACGAACAGAATATTAAAAACTTCAAGTTAAGAATCCAAACCATAGATTGGTCTGCTATCATAAAACTAGAAAATAATATAAACCAAAATATGAATTCTTTTAATTCTACATTAATTAAAGTACTTAATAACTGCATACCAAAAAAGCGAATGATAGTTAAGAACGTTTATCGAAAGTTATGGTTAACACCTGGTATAAAAAAGTAATGTAAAAATAAACGTCTGATAAAAAATATTACATCGCAAACAGATAACAACATATTAAAAAACTACTATAAATCTTATGAAAAAATTCTTAATAAAACAATGTATACATCAAAAAAATTACAATATATACATAAAATTAAAAAATCAAATAACTTCGTTAAAACCATGTGGCAAATAATAAAATAACGTACTAATAAAATCATTGAAAAACCTAAACAAAACGTAAAGCTTAAAATCCATGATAATATTACGGAAGACCCAACTCAAGTGGCTAATTCATTCAATGAGTTTTTTGCTTTAGTTGGGGGGACCTGTACGGACGGAGACGGTAATAAGGTGCAGCCGCGCGGCCGGCCTGTGCTAAACCCAACAGATAACACTTTTTACCTACGCCCCGAAGACCAGCGCGAAGTATATCACATCATTAAAAATCTTAAGAATAAGCGAAGCTTCGGATTTGATGAGCTACCGCCGTCGCTAATTAAAAACTGTGCGGAGGAGTTAAATTTACCTTACACATTATTAATTAATCAATCGTTTGATGAGGGAGTGTTTCCCGATGTACTTAAAAAAACTATAATAAACCCGATTTTCAAAAAAGGCGATAAGACTGACCCAGATCAGTATAGACCAATTGCGCTACTTCCAACATCTTCCAAAATATTTGAAACTGCGATGTGTAAACGAGTATATTATTTTTGTGAAAAATATTCAATTTTTGATGAGAGCCAAAACGGGTTTCGGGTGAAGCGATCTACAACACTTGCAGTGTATAAGTACATGCAAGAAGTTCTTAATATTCTCAATACAAAAAACTACGCGATCGGTGTATTACTCGATATGAGCAAAGCCTATGACAAAGTTTCATATCAGATATTGTTGAAC
Source organism: Alsophila aescularia (assembly GCA_946251855.1). Classification (NCBI taxonomy): domain Eukaryota; kingdom Metazoa; phylum Arthropoda; class Insecta; order Lepidoptera; family Geometridae; genus Alsophila; species Alsophila aescularia. The sequence goes on along the minus strand of OX276385.1, from coordinate 4,076,890 downwards.
AAATTGTACGGTATAGGTGTGAGGGGCCATGCTCATAAATGGTTTTCTTCATACCTAAAAGATCGTGAACAATATGTTGAAATTGAAAATTACGATTATCAAAGCGGCATTATAAAAAAATATTGATCTGATAAAAAAATATATGAATAGCTCAATTCCTCAAGGAAGTGTCCTGGGATGTTTATTATTTATTATATATATAAATGACTTACCAAAAACGTTAAATGAATTATGTGTCTTACTCGCTGATGACATCTCAATTTTGCTACCATGTCCTGACAATTTAACTAAATTAAATAATGAGTTAAATAGTATTTTGATTAAAGTTTTGAACTGGCTTGACGACCATAACTTCAAAATAAATTTTTCAAAAACAAAAATTATGCAATTTCGACCATACCAAAGAAAACAATTAGATATAAATTTCGACTTCCAAAACAATAACTTAGAATGCGTAAGTTCTTTTACATTACTTGGACTGGACATAGATACAAACGTTAATTGGAAAGCACATATACAAAAAGTTAAATCAAAGCTTAGTAGCTTTACATATGCTTTAAGAGAATTGAAAAAAACTACAGACCTTGCGACAGCTCTTTCTGCATACTATGCCTATGCTCATGCCTGGCTACAGTATGGCATTATACTGTGGGGAAATAGCACAGACATAGACGATCTTTTTATGCTGCAAAAAAAATGCGTTAGGATTTTGGTGAATATTGTTACGACTGATAGCTGCAGACCATACTTTATTGAGCACAAAATTTACACTTTTTTACAAAACTTAAAGACATATCTACTTGCCCATTTAATCTGAGGCACAAGGAAAGATAAGCGCTTCCTAACTCCAAACTAAAAATGCACAGCTCAAGCACATATGTTATGTCGATTAAAATTTATAACCAAATCCCTAAAAGCATACCAGAAATTGAAAAAGAAAATGTATTTGTCGCTAAATTAAAACTTTTTCTAATTAAGAAATGTTATTATTCTTTGCACGATTTCTTCAAAGATAACAAACAATATTAAACATATACTTAATTAAAGTAGGTATCTAAATTTATTTTAATTTTAATTGAACTGTTATAGGTAAAGAAACTAATGTAGGTTTGTAACTCCTGCTCTCTTCTGGTTGCTGTGCCCAACAGGGTCCATAATGATCTGTTACTTTATTAGTTATGTTTACCACCTTATTTGTACATTATGGAATGCAATAAACAATTTGAATTTGAATTTGATGGTTTTAAATATACTCACAGGTTTAAGTGTTATTTATATAAAATTGCGAATTTACTCACTGGAGATATAGATGAAAAAAAAGTAGATAAAATGTTATCCTGCGGCTTTGTCCGCTTGGCAATTTTTATGCTTTCATCAACAGTTTTAATTATTTAACTGCCAGATATCTTGCGCAGAACGTCGCTTGGGGCGGGTAGATGGATCTAGCCGGAAGTCCTACACGTTTGCAATTTGAATTATTTTTTTATTACGGTCTAGGCAATCGTTTGACCACGATCTCACCTGTTGTATAGCGATTATATGGTTGAAGGTGTAGCACGCTTGCCTAGTAGATACCCAGTGGCGGATTTGCAGCCTTGGCCGCCCTAGGCCCTAGGCCCCAGGCCGTGTTACCAGCCGCCCCTTTCTCAGCACCCATCATAAAGACTACATAATGAATTTACTTTATTGCCAACTTTTATTGAAATCGATTCAGTTTAGTAACTATAATACCTGCTAAATTTGTAATATTTTCCAAGGTTTCAGGGACAACTGCACAATTAAATAAAACTTTTAAAATTGTTTTCGGTTTTATTTATTTAAACAGGTTTTCCTACTCGTGATCTTATACATCGATGTACCTAGTATAGCATATTTGCCTACAATTTGCACAAAGGCGAGCGGGGCTATAGGAGCGGTCTATACTTTAGCAGGGCGGTCGCACTCCGCAACAAGTACAAATAAATTCAAGGACCCAATATTCGGGTCCGTTCAGTCGAGTATCAAGCGTGCGCTCGATGAGTCGCGCGCCTTGTACTTAGCGATAGAGCACCTACTTACGTAAAGTTATTGACAAACTTTATTCGTGTTTTAATTATGAGTACCAAGAAGAAAGCTAGAGAGCACTGCATAGCATTCGGCTGTTTGAATAGTGATAGAAATGACGTAATTCTTTACGTTTCCAAAGGATATTGAAAAGTAATAAATTGTAATACCTATCCTGGTCCTAGTTATGTAGTTAGATATTGATATTTTTTTATTACGTAGGTTCCTATAGTTTTATGTTATTTCATTTGTGTTCCATACCGAAGCTACGCATATTTAAGGTTTTTCCGCGCAGAAATAAAGTCGTTTATTAAATCGATCAACGTAATTTTATAATTGATTATAGTAGGTATTGTTGATCGGAAAATGAATTACTTACTGTGCTGACTTAGTAAATAGCCTACAACTAATTAGGAATTTATATAATATATGTCTCGTATAATACCTACCTACTTTTAATACCTTTTATTACGTAGGTAGCAATTTATTTTTCACTCATTAGAAAGCATGGAATTCAGACAGGCACCTTTATTCATCAAAGTGCAATACCTTTATGATATAATCATAATTAACCAACGAAACGTAGGTAGGTATCTCACTAAACTTATCGGCGTTCTGAAAACGGGATAGGTAGGTAGTAAAAATGAGGTGGTAGGTCTATTCTGATAAGAATGTCATTTTATGTAATAGAACTATTTTAATTTATAATAATAAATAATAACATAATACATGATTACTTATTTATTCTGTCACAATATCTAAGTCATAACATATCACAGAATAATTAGTAGTACAAGTACCTAGTCATATCTTAATACAACTCTACCGAGCGAAAAAGAGACAGAGCGATTCTGAAACGGTTAGAGCAATGGAAGTTCTCGCGCGTTGTGATACGGTGCATTCTAGCCTGCACGCGGTGGGCGAGCGCCTTCTAGGTAAATATAATTGTAAGCTCGCAGCGCCGTGCGAGTTAAATTGCACTTTATAGCGATGTAGCGAGAGTCGCTATTTATTTAAATGACTTTACTCAGTTAGCCTTCTGTACTTGTACTATTATTTATTCTGTGACTTTAGTAATATTTGGTCTGAGCGTTCACGAAACTCTCGAGCACGAGCGCGAGACCCTTGCAGCGAGCAAAGACGTTCGCGTACGTCGGTATAGCCACCCAACGCACGAGCGAGTGTTTTTAAGGCTCGCGCGTATAACAATATTCTTCCTAAATCACTTTTAAGTACCTACGAAATAATTACTTTACATTATACATAATGTGTAACATATCTAAATTTTAAACGTAAAATGTACGGAAGTGAATTAGGAAGATTATTGATATACGATGCGGTGCAGTGCGGTCCGCCACAATGTGCGCGAGCCTTTGGAATATTTAGGTACTTTGAGTTATTTCTTGTTAGCATCAGTGAATTTTTTGTCACGATTGGCCGCCCTAGGCCCGGGCCTACTGGCCCTTAGGGCAAATTCTCCACTGTAGATACCTATTCACTCTTGACTTGAACACCAGGGTTATATTTTACCTACCGGAAACACTGACGAGGGCAGAGCATTCCACTCCTTTGCAGTTCATATAATAAATGTAGAAGCGTAACGCTTCGTTCTTGTGTGAAGTATTTCGACGGACCGTGCAACGAGTTCATACAACACACACACACACACACACACACATAACAATACACATGCACACACCCCTGTTATAATCCAAACGAACACTACATACATACTTACTACATAACATACCTACATGTTTTGTTAATTTGTAACGGCCTCCCGCGATACAGGCTTGACCTAGTGCGGGGGCCCACTGGAAACTCCTTATTTTGTAAAAATGTATTTCGCTTAATAAACGAATTTGTGACAACTTGGGCCCACCTGTCCGGGTGCAAGTTGTCACCCAGTTGACACCTGCAGACGGTCGTAGACGACGGGGTAGACCAAGAAAACGATGGCGTGATGACTTGGATTCCTTTCTGCGGGATTGGTCTGACGCGGCCATGGATAGGGATGCTTGGAAGGAGATGGGGGAGGCCTTTGCCCAGCAGTGGGACAGAGTTGGCTAGAAAAAAAAACGCATTAGTATAACATGAACACAATTCATGTGTGGATAAGCCTTCCTAAATTCGTTCAGTTGTTTAACAGATTTTTATCGATTGATGGACTTCTTCGTATTGAGATTCATCAAAGTACGACACGGCAGATTTTAAGTCAGTAGCTGCACAATTGTGAAAACCGCATAACAATCAGTCCAGTATAGTATTTAGGTATGTGATGCTAAAACAGACGTTTAAAAATCGTTAATCTAGTAACCCTACTTTTAAGTAGGTATTCTTGTTTATTAGCTTATTTTAAATTCCCATTGTCCTTTCCTTTTGTAGGTACCTAGGGTAGGGTGGGTTCAAAGGTACCAAATACCAATAGGTACGTACCTATACAAAAATTAGACACAACATTCGATAAATTTTCCGTAACTTTGAAAGTGTTTTATAAATTCCCTACCTACTGCTTTTTAAGTAGGTATGTATAGATTTAGATGATTCTTCCTCTGTTTAACTAGGTTCCAAGTTTTTTTGTATTTTGTGTAGTTAAAGCCTCTATCTGCACAATATGTACAAAAAACAGTCTTTGTGCTATCCAAGTTATCTAACTAACATATCAAATTCAATTTGTAGGTAGGTTTTGTTGTATTCGTTTGTCGTATGAGGTAGTGCTGGCCTCTTGTGTCAGAGTTTGTCAGGCCACCCGAGTGCCTCTGATATTACTACCGTCGAGTGACCACGCGCGTGAGCTACGACTGCCCATGCGCAGGGTGGTGATGGATCGTGGATCACTGAACATTCCTGGGGTAATCAGCCGGAACCGGCAGCTTAACGTGCCTTCCGAAGCACTGAGCGGTGGAAAACCGCAAATATCTTAGAAAAGTCATTGGTGCGGAGACCGGTATCGTTGAATTATATGTTCTCTAGTGAACCATTAGGCTACCGTCGCTCTACTGCACTGGGCCGTAAAGAAAGCGGGAAGGTAATTTTTTTTTGTTTAATTTATAGAATATTCGTAGTTACTAGCTTTATGAAATAAATTACTGAATTATAGACAACTATTTCTACACGCGTGATCATTTCTCTATGTTATCAGTACTATATGTGCTTTTCCAGGACCTAAAATACCAATAAATAAGTATAACCAACATTTGATCAAAATTTCTTAAGACTGCTGGACTCCTACTTAATGGATTGAGAATAGCAATTACACTAAGTAGTTCTTAAGTCAAACTCTAAGCTATTCAGCAGTGATGATTAAACTTTTTGACGGCTGAAGGAATTTTGAAGAAATGTACCTAATGTATTGTACTTTTAGTCCTGTAATAACACGTGTAGGCTCTTTTTAAATGAAATAACCACGCGGGTACAGCTAGTTCAAAATGAATACGTAATTATGCACTATAAAATCTAAACTTAAAATAAAGCAATAAGTACGAAAAAGTCTGTACAAAGAAGAAAAAATAAATGGTCTATGATACTTAAGATAAGCTAGGTACTGAACAAAAATTTAAAATTTTAAAAAATCATGTCTTTTGTGTGTATGTTCGCGCATCACGTAAAAACTACTGAACCGATTGCGATGCGGATTTCACTGTTGGATAGCATAGGGTTTGACTTAAAAACTAGTATACTTGGTATCTGAATCCGATGTGTAAAAGCGGAGCAATCGATAAAAACTTTTTGATGGCTGAACGAATTTTGATATTGATATTTAAGGTTTTGGAATAGTACATATACAAGTACTTTCATCGTATAGAAATGACCCCGCGTGCGAAGCCACGGGTACAGCTAGTTAAAAGTATAGATATAAGTAGGTTATGTAAAAATTACAATTTTTCATGAAAAATGTACTACGGTACTTATTTGTTCTAGCTATCAAATATGCAATTTTCACACATTAAGTATGTTGTATTGCCACCACGAGCTGTTAATACAGCTGTTATACGGCTTGGCTTTCCACCAGATTTCTGAGCCGATGCTAAATTATAAAATTTGACTTTATTTTTTACTAGCTATGCCCACGGCTTTCCCTCACGGTCATTTCATTTAAAAGTAGCCCATATATACTTGTTGTACATATACCCTGGAGAACGTTTTGGATTGCATTGATAATAAAACATTAGAACAATTTTATACTTTTATTTGTTATAAACATAAACGATGCGCAAATCAGCACGGCTAATGGCCTGAACAAATATTATGAAACGATCTGTCGCAAGTCGCATCGCAAGCAACTTGCCTTGTAATTACATCTATTACTGTGAGGGTATGCTAAAAATAACATAACACGGTTACGCCTAACCTGACTAACAAAATGCTTCTTAAAAATAATAAAATACCTTATTAGTGGCACTGATACAATATTATAAACCATACAAAAGTAGGTATTGTTGTGCAAATAGTAAGGCACATCTGTTTTAGTTTAATTTGCGTTGGTTGGCTATGACGGCGAGCAATGACGTTCGCGTACGTCCGTATGGACGTATGCGAACATCATTGCTCGCCGCAAGGGTCTCGCGCTCGTGCTCGAGAGTTTCGTGAACGCTCAGACCAAATATTACTAAAGTCACAGAATAAATAATAGTACAAGTACAGAAGGCTAACTGAGTAAAGTCATTTAAATAAATAGCGACTCTCGCTACAACGCTATAAAGTGCAATTTAACTCGCACGGCGGTGCGAGCTTTCAATTATATTTACCTAGAAGGCGCTCGCCCACCGCGTGCAGGCTAGAATGCACCGTATCACAACGCGCGAGAACTTCCATTGCTCTAACCGTTTCAGAATCGCTCTGTCCCTTTTTCGCTCGGTAGGGTTGTATTAAGATATGACTAGGTACTTGTACTAATAATTTTTCTGTGATATGTTATGACTTAGGTATTGTAACAGAATAAATAAGTAATAATGTATTATGTTAGTATTTATTATTATAAATTAAAATAGTTCTATTACATACAATGACATTCTTATCAGAATAGACCTACCACCTCATTTTTACTACCTACCTATCCCGTTTTCAGAACGTCGATAAGTTTAGTGAAATACCTACCTACGTGTCGTTGGTTGATTATGATTATATCCTATAGGTATTGCACTTTGATGAATAAAGGTGCCTGTCTGAATTCCATGCTTTTTACTGAGTGAAAAATAAATTGCTACCTACGTAATAAAAGGTATTAAAAGTAGGTAGGTATTATACGAGACATACATTATATAAACTCCTAATTAGTTGTAGGCTACTTATTAAGTCAGCACAGTAATTCATTTTCCGATCAACAATACCTACTATAATCAATTATAAAATTACGTTGATCGATTTAATAAACGACTTTATTTCTGCGCGGAAAAACCTTAAATATGCGTAGCTTCGGTATGGAACACAAATGAAATAACATAAAACTATAGGAACCTACGTAATAAAAAATATCAATATCTAACTACATAACTAGGACCTATTATAGGTATTACAATTACCTTTCAATATCCTTTGGAAACGTAAAGAATGACGTCATTTCTATCACTATTCAAACAGCCGAATGCTATGCAGTGCTTTCCAGCTTTCTTCTTGGTACTCATAATTAAAACACGAATAAAGTTTGTCAATAACTTTACGTAAGTAGGTGCTCTATCGCTAAGTACAAGGCGCGCGACTCATCGAGCGCACGCTTGACACTCGACTGAACGGACCCGAATATTGGGTCCTTGAATTTATTTGTACTTGTTGCGGAGTGCGACCGCTCTGCTAAAGTATAGACCGCGCCTATGGCCCCGCTCGCCTTTGTGCAAATTGTAGGCAAATATGCTATACTAGGTACATCGATGTATAAGATCACGAGTAGGAAAACCTGTTTAAATAAATAAAACCGAAAACAATTTTAAAAGTTTTATTTAATTGTGCAGTTGTCCCTGAAACCTTGGAAAATAATACAAATTTAGCAGGTATTATAGTTACTAAACTGAATCGATTTCAATAAAAGTTGGCAATAAAGTAAATTCATTATGTAGTCTTTATGATGGGTGCTGAGAAAGGGGCGGGTGGTAACACGGCCTGGGGCCTAGGGCCTAGGGCGGCCAAGGCTGCAAATCCGCCACTGGGTATCTACTAGGCAAGCGTGCTACACCTTCAACCATATCATCGCTATACAACAGGTGAGATCGTGGTCAAACGATTGCCTAGACCGTAATAAAAAAAGAATTCAAAATGCAAACGTGTAGGACGCCTTCCGGCTAGATCCATCTACCCGCCCCAAGCGACGTTCTGCGCAAGATATCTGGCAGTTAAATAATTAAAACTGTTGATGAAAGCATAAAAATTGCCAAGCGGACAAAGCCGCAGGATAACATTTTATTTACTGGCGTTTTTTTCATCTAAATCTCCAGTGAGTAAATTCGCAATTTTATATAAATAACACTTAAACCTGTGAGTTTATTTAAAACCTTCGTCTTGAATCAACTTATAGGTCCGCCCGTTTGGGACGACTTTGTTGTAGGACGAGACGCTGAACTAGCCGTGTGAAACCCGGAACAAAATCGGTTAAGTAGGTATAGGGTTTATAGCTAGGGTTTATGAGCACATTTCTAGATTCAATCAAAATAAATATAAATAAAACGGCTAAAAACTCACGAAAAAGAAGATCGGAATTACTCCGACCAGATTCAGACTATTTTGAAGTCCTTCATCTGGGAGTGTTATGCCGACAAGCCGCGACGAGCGCTACGAACGTCAGCACGCAACTGACGACGCGTGCGTGGCGCGGGCGGCCCAGTGGGCGGCGATTGCGGCGCTCGACTATGTTCGGCCTGCACAGTCACTTCGTTGTCTGTCGAGGAGTTATCACTGTCACTCACTTCCGTTAACTTTGATAGTTGGCACACTGCGCTCGTTGTGTCCGGCTCATGACCCCACATTGTGGACCCAGTGTCAGTCGCATCAAGAACTGGTCTCCACGCCAAAGGAATAATCCACCCACGATCCCGGTTAAAGTTGGAATAGCGACTAATTTCGATAGCCTCCCGTACCTTTCGAGGAACAAAAAACTTCTCCCTCGCTAGCACAGAAACCCTATCAAAACGCAAATAATGGCCAGAGTCCGGGATGTGGGCGTGTTCCGCGACCGCTGAACGATCGGTATCCATATTCTTGACGCTTCTGATGTGTTCAGCTATTCTAGTTGAAATATTCCTACGTGTCTCGCCAATGTAGCTTTCACCGCAATCGCAAGGAATCCTGTACACACCAGGGGCCTAATTCTCTAATTTTAAGACGCCAATTCCACGCCAATTCCACGCCGCCTGCGTGGAATTTGTTCGTGATTCCACGCAGGCAGCGAGGAATCGGCGTGGAATTCGCGTGGAATTGGCGTGAGTGGTCATACAGAATCCAGGCCGTGGTCCACTCAACAACTCCTTATCCTTAGGTGAACGCAGAAAACGTCAGAGTTGTGATGGTGATCGGAACCACGTTCTTATAAGGTAAAGAACCTAGTGTTGGACAAAACCCCAGTGATGGACAAAAAATAAAACAAATTACATTAATAAGGTCGAAAATTTAAATTTCGCGCACTTCCGATACTTGCCCATAGACTACAACTATCTAGCTTCCTTAATATGACATTTCATTGCATTCGGCCATATTGTGTGCAAATAACGAAGAGGAATGTGAGCTCGGGCGGCGCCATCAATAAAAATACTGTAGCCATCGCTTAGACAGGGAGTACCAAATATTTGAATTTGCTAGTATTTGCTTTGCTCAAATGAAATAATACATTATTTCAGGGTATTGTAGGTGAATTTACGAGATGTGTTGTGTTATTAGATTAATGTATCTATTTAAATTTTACATGTGCGCGTAAGATGTTCATTACTGGATTTTAAATTTGACATTCTCTAATAATGGACAAATGTCGAAATTTATATTATTTTTCACACTATTGTTCAACTTAATTTTATTAATGTGCTATCCCCCCCTTTAGAAATATAATTCTTATTTTCTATTAAAAGATTTCGTACCAGTAATGGATAAGGTGTCCATTACTGGGTATTTCATACAATCCAATTATGGACTCTATAATTTCTTAATTAAAATTAAATATTGTTTAACTGCAGAAATGGCTTCAATAAAAAACCACCCCAGAACAAATGAAGAATGCAGTGGATGTGGACCAGAAAGGGGAAAAAGTGGCAAAAGCTGCCTTAAAATTTGGGGTGCCACGTGTAACAATGCTTAATAAAATAACACAGATAAGTCCTGTCGTCTGCTCCATGGGCCCATCAACCTATCTAAAAAAGGAAGATGAAACAATTCTTGAAAAATTGATAATTGACATTAATAATAAGCACATTCCAATAACAAAAGACGAACTACTGGAAAGTGTACAACGCATAATTACAGATAAAAAACAAGAATCTCGTTTCAACAACAGGCGCGGCAAGAAGTGGTACAATTTATTTTTAAAACAAAATCCTCCCATCTCGGAAATAACAGTGTAGAATTTTACTACGGCTCGTGACAATGTCTCAGAAGAAGATATAGAAAGGTGGTTCAAGGAAGTTGAAAATTTACGAGATAAAGATTTTTTGTCCGTTTTAGAAGAACTTGAACGGGTATTTAATACCGACGAAAGTGCGTTCTTTTTATTGCCAAAGCTAGGGAGGGTATTGGCTCAAAAACGAGAAAAGCATGTTTATAGTTCTTCAGGCAATGAGAAAGACAATCTTACTGCAATGATAACAGGCAATGCAGCGGGCGAACTGGCACCACAAATCTTTTTTTCATTGCATTTGTCCAATTTATGTGTAAAACATGGAATAAAAGTCAATTTGAACCCCAATAGTAATCATGCAGCCAATGGACCTTGCCGGTTTCAGATCTTTAAAAGCTCCGTGGAAAAAGGCAGTAACAAATTGGAAGATGCGTAACCTTGCACAAAATTTCAAAAAGGGTAATTATGCTCCGGTTTTGAAAACTGCCCTTGAAACACTGACAGAAGAAACAATTAGAAATGGGTTCCGTGGCGCTGGTTTATGTCCTTTTGGGCCAAGCTACGTTGATTTAACAAACATCAAATTTCACCGTTCACGACATCCTAAAACTTTAGAGAGTTCCCAAAGTAATTGCCTTTAGCACCTAGAAAAATAAATAACCCTACTGTTTCGGCACGAAAAGCTAGATCTGTTCAAGCAGCTTTATTACAAAAACTTAAACGAATTGTTTGATCCCTTACCAGCAGAGGACACATTTCTGTACGTACTATGGACTTATATGAAAAATTATGTTGCTGCGTAAAACGAAACCAACAACACATCTGTGATAACTCTGAAATGGCTGAAATTTAATAGCTTGAAAAAATTGCACCTCCTGTTATGGACTTCGAAATTGATGATATTGCATTGCTTGAAGAAATTGCAGCCGCTGATGATGAAGCTCACCGTATATAAGTACACCGGGGACTTCACATGGCAAGATAGACGACATAATTATAATACCTATTGTGGAAATAACGCCTCGCAAACAACTAGAATCAAACCCTCCAAGTATAGAAGCATTGAAAAACACTAATATCACAATTGACTCATTGCAAGAAATCTCTGTGAAAATGATCATACCATCTTCATTTAAAAGATATTCATTTTGGCCAGAAGAAGACGAAATACAAAATGGGAAGAAACCCAAACTAAGATAAAAATTACCTTCAGTTGTAATGAGTTAGTCGTGGATTAAGTACCATGAAAACAAAAAAGAAAGCTACAATTAGAATAGAAGGAGAGAAGAGCAAAATAGGGCAGATAAGAAAATAATAGAGGAGACTCTAAAAAAAACTAAAGCAAAGAAAGGTAAAAGTACAAGGAAAGAGCCTGATGGTACTTCTTCAGAACAGACTTATACTGAAATTCAATATGCTGAGAGCGATTATTCAGACGAGACTTATTTGGCTAATATCAGGTACCCTCAACTTAGGCATGATTCCACTTCCAGCACTGAATCCAAGAATTAACCTCTAAGAAAATTACCATTAACTGACAAGCTTTCTAAGAGAGTGTGGCCCTCTCTAGCGGGAGCTAATAAAAGTTAAGATAGGAAAGAAGAAAACAGGCTTTTAGCGAAGTTACAATTATTATTTAATCTAAAATGACTCAGGGTCGGGGCCTAAATTCACTTTCAGTATCTGTCACGCCTTATCACCATATCACTCTCCTTGCTTGTTGAGCAGTTGTGCGGTGTGCGTTGGTCAATCCCTTGCGGACCGTAGCCGACTCGACGCAGCGGGAATTCTGTGTAATTGGTACTCGACGCAGCGGGAACTTGCAGCGATGGAGTAGGACCGGCCTTATGTAGGTATTGCAGTTTAGTGTGCCGGTGCGGTAGTCCCCTAGGGGGGATGACACAACACAACACTTTATATACAGTACAATTAGCACGCAATTTATAGCAAGATTTATTTGCATTTAGAGTGCAATATTTGAACAAAGCAAAGGTACGTGAATTCACACAAGTTCGCTAGTCGTTCTCTGGCTCCAGGTAGTCGACCGCACGAAGCGCTCACGTCTTCCCCTACCACTGCGCGTGACCATGTTGAGAAACAGGTTTTGCGCCTAGCTTTGTTTACGTGGTATAACTTTATTTCTTATTTTAGGACAGCCTTATAATAATGTGTGAATGTTTCTAAATTGTAATTATATTTAAGTTTTTAACGAAATCGTTACAAGAGTTTTAGTAATTATAACATATGAGAAGGAAAATTTTCCAGGCGTGATCGAAATGTAGCTAAAGAGTCCTATGAAATATGTACCATGTTTATTTTACGGGAAATTCATAAAGGTGGCTTTATTATAATTTATAAATATACGAGTAAAGGAAGGTACATCTTATTTATGATATTAATGACAATGTACCTACGTCATAAAGTTTCTACTTATTTTTGATAATAATATATCTACTAAAATTACATACATGACATTGTTTAAGATTAAAATGTGTCTGATAAAATAGAACTACGAGTATACCTCTCCATTTCTTTCACTATTGTCTTATAATTTTTAGTAGATAATATGTATGGAACATATAGATTAATAAAGACTAAAAATAAATCTACATTGGTGTCGATTCTTGGAGCACCAATTAAACCTAAAACTAAATTTGACAGTTCTAAAATTTAGAGCTATCAAATTTAGTTTTAATTGGTGCACTCAGAATCGACACCAATGTTTTCATTATTTAAATTGTTAGATTTCTATGTCCATCATTAGGCGTCTAACATTGGAGACTGTCCATTATTAGGTGTCCAACATTGGGGACTGTCCATAAATGGTTGTCCATCACTAGATTTTCTTTGTGCATTACTGGATCAAAAAATTACGTTTTTGATTTGTCAATATCTAATTATTTTATTGAATTAACATCATTTTTGAGTCATATTCATATGAAATAAACATACGACCTTCACCTATTTCGTACTATTCGTCATAAACTTCATTACATTGTCAGAAACGGCCATAAAGACAAAATTTTGTCCTTATACTGTCCATAATTGGGGTCTTTACCTTACCATACCTCCGCCGCAGGTGATGACCAATCCTGTCAGTAACCCCTTTAATGAAAGGCAGATAAATTGGGGATCTATCCACTGTGTCCGGTCGCTTACGTACAGTAGTACTAGCCCAGCGGCAACACTGACGCCATTGGTAGCCATTGTCTTCCAGCACTCTTCTGACATGCTCCAGTTCAGCGCTGACATGCTGAGTCACATATTTGCAAAGCCCTGTTAATCAGTGTCCTCGGTACGGAAGCCAGATGTGACGGATGATGGTGAGAATCCGCCTGCAGGTACTTATCCGTGTGTGTCGACTTCCGATAAACGTTATGAGCCAACGTGCCATTTGGCTTCCTTATGACACGAACATCCAAAAAAGGCAAACTACCATCCTTCTCTTCTTCCACGGTAAACCGGATTTTCTGGTGAACAGAGTTCAGAAACGAAACCAAGGCATCCAGGGAATCCTTTGCGATAATAGCAAACACGTCATCCACATACCGCCACCAGTATCGTGGTTTCACAGGAGCGTCTGTCAGTGCTATACTTTCGAACCACTCCATGAAAATATTTGCCACCACCGGAGCTATCGGTGAGCCCATGGCTACCCCATCCACCTGTAGGTAATATTCACCCCGCCACAAAAAATACCCGCTCCTTAGACAATACTCCGTCCATTCAATGTACACATCAGGTAAATTCGAAGTACGTATTAAATTGGCAATAATTGTCATAGTGTCTTCTACAGGTACATTAGTAAAAAGCGAAGCCACGTCAAAACTGACCATAACCTCAGTTGGCAGAATGTTCACATCTGTTATCAGGCGGATAAAATGTCTCGAGTCACTTACATGGCTACTGGTTTTTCCGGACAAAGGATGCAGAAAAGCGGCAAGATGTTTCGCTAACTTATATGTTGGAGCGTCAATTTGACTAATTGGTCGAAACGGCCAGTCCGGCTTATGAATTTTTGGTAGTCCATAGATCTTTGGTGACGATGGATTGAGGGGGCGCAGCTGTGATCATTGTCTGATTCTTTCAAAAGTTTCATCACTCTTGAAGTGACCCGTGCGGTTGGATTGTAACTAACCCTCTTATAAGTCCTGGGATCACATACCAATTCATTCAATTTGCGCTCGTAATCCACGGTATCAACAACCACCGTCGCATTGCCCTTATCCGCTGGTAACACCAAAATGTTCCCATTATTGCGTAAGTCCCTCAGAGCCAACATCTCATTATTATTGATGTTACTTTTAGGTGGTTTTAGCTTCCGTAACATAGACGCTATGTCCTGCCTCATGCCCTCTGCATCCCGGTGTGGAACTCTGATTCGTATAATTGTATCCTCCACACTGGAGGATATCATAACTGGTCGGAGTATTTCCGATCTTCTTTTTCGTGAGTTTTTAGCCGTTTTATTTATATTTAATATGAATATCACTCGCGTTAGTTTTCAAAATCAAATATCAATCAAAATAATAATAACGTAGGTTGCAGGTTTTTAACAACTCCTGGAAGAAGAATTATACCATTTTATCAGCCATTTAACATGCGAGTACTTAGTCTAGTTACAACGGATTATAAGTATTTAAGTAGATATATTTGCAATCATTTCTAGACCAAACAGGTAGTACATTTTTAAAAATGATTACATTGATTCACGAGACGGGCAGGTCGATCGCCTGATGGTAAGCGTCACGCCTATCCATAACAGTTGCAGTGGCACCCAGAACTTTAGTTGCAAAATCCTGCATGTCACTGTACTGCGCTCGTCACCTTGAGACATTGGTTGTGAAGTCTCATTGCCCAGTAATTTCGTTGGAAACATTGCCCTTCAAACCGAAACATAAATCTTTACACACTACTGCTTGGCGGTTGAATATCTGACAAAGGTGTGGTACTTCCCCAGGCGGACTCATGCGTAGAGACCTACAACTACAAAAATAGTAAAATAATTGTCGTTGAGATCTCCATTTTTGTTCACACTCCCGCAAAACTCTCCTGCCTCCCCGGTTTGGACGCGAGACTCGTTGCTGGGCTCTCCGGGACCCCACCTGGCATAGCCGGCCTCGGCCAGCGTCTCGCCTGTAATCAAAACGTTGGTAATTTTAATACACCTTGCGGGACAAGTTTCTTTCAAGTGTTTTCTTTCATTATAATCAAAAGCATTAATTATGTATGTTATTAATATATTATTAATTCACTAATGAACTCACAGGGCCGACGTTCTGGGCAAGATAACTGGCACTGCTGGTAGTTAATATGGATGAGAAGAGCCGAAGATCGGGCTCAGTGGCGCGCCTTGTGAGTGGCATATGTCCATCAGTGAATTAATAATATAACTATCTAACATCTTCTATCTATACTTATAATACTTATAATAAAGCAATATAAACGAAAATGTCTGTACAAAGAAGATAATTAAAAACAAATGGTCTAGGGTACATAAAATCAACTATTAAAAATTCGTGTTTTTCTGTTTGTCTGTCTGTATGTTTGTTCACGCATCACGTAAAACTACTGGACCGATTGCAATGCGGTTTTCACTGTTGGATAGCTTATGTTTTGACTTAAAAACTGGGGTACTTTATATCTCAATCCGATGAGTAGAAGCTGGCTGAAGAAATTTTGATTAAATGTTGGTATATTGGTATTTTAGGTCCTGGTATAGCACAAAGTGTACTTTTAACCTACAGGAATGACCACGTGTAAGAAGCCGCGGGCATCAGCTAGTAGTATATATGATGGGTTAAAATTGAGAATATTTTTTATCCCAAAAAAATAAAGGGTTCCTTTGGGATAGGGGTCAAAAGTTATGTTAATTTTGAAGTAATTTTTTTTTTGTTGGGTAGGTACTCCATTTCTTATATTGAAGCCAAAACTGTTGTATTTTTCTTTCATTTTTGTCTGTCTGTAATTTGACCGCGCATCACGCCAAAACTACTGAATGAATTCAACTGAAACTTACTATGATTTGAGTTCATACTACGAGGTACGACAATGGATACTTTTCCTACTTCGAAAAATTAAAGGTGGTGCCCGCAGACACGTATCACGCTGAAACTACTAGACGAATTTTTATGCAACTTGACACAGTAATAGCTTACATGATGGGTTAAATTGAGAATACCTTTTATCCCGAAAAAATAAAGGATTCCTGTGGAGGGGTCCAAAGTTGTGTTAATTAATATTTTTTGGAGGGAACTCTGTATTCGATACTGAAGACAAAACTGTTTTTTTTGACCAAGCGAGCGCGAAGCGCGAGCGAAGCTTTTCCGTTTCAGCTTGGGCAATAATGATTTCGCATGTCAGTCCATCCAGATCTCTGTCTTCTCTACAGGTCGTATTTCTCAACCGATCTAGATGAAACTTGGTATACAGGTTAAACAATTTTTTAGAACTTTTTATTCGTCGGGGATTTTTGATTGGGGAGGTACTTTCCCCAAAAATGGGAAAAGGGTCCTTATTAGATCCGGATTTCGGTGGTTCTTTTTTTATTTGAAAGGTATATAGTAACTTTAAAATGGCCTCATAAAAATTTGGTGAAGATCTGATGAGGATCTTATTTATTTATTTATGCACACAAATAAAATGTGCGAAGAGGAATAATATTAATGTAGTGATTAGAAATAGGTAGCTATAAACTAAAAATTAAAGAAGAAATAAAACTAAAACTATAGAATACATAAGAATATTATAAGTAATACACTAATATATAAAATAAATACACCTAATAATAATATTATCATTTATCTATAACATTGGTCTCACACACAAGCTCAGAGCTGCGCAGCGTGCAATGGAGAGAGCTATGATCGGTGTTTCACGGAAAGGTTAAAGGTTCTCGAATAGCGACCACGAACAAACAAGTGAAGTGTGGGGAGACCCTATCACACGATGGACCAACGACATTGTAGCCATCGCAGGAAGTCGGTGGATGGAGGTGGCACAAGATCGTTCGTCATGGGGGATCGTTCTCTTTGGGGGAGGCCTATGTTCAGCAGTGGACTTCTAAAGGCTGACATGATGATGATGATGATGATGATGATGATTATCAAGTATGACAGGTAACAAATAAAATGACAAATAAAAAAACAGTTTGTAAAGAATCCATACTAAAAATAGGAAGAAAAAAAATGAAAAAATTATATGGAATTATGAATGATGCACCTTTTCGACATAACAGTTGCGAACTTGGCGAACATACCCTTAGTAGTTACCTTTTTACGTCTACCGGCAACGCATTCCACAGTCTTACCGCTACAACGGAGAAGGAGTTGTCCAGAAATGAGGAAAGGTGCTTAGGAGTAGCAAGAAGTAGGTTACTGTAGGACCTAAGATGACGCTCGTGAGTGTTACTAAGGTATTTAAAAGATTCTTTGAGATACTTAGGAGTATTGGGATCATTAAGTACCGAAAAAGAAGGCCAAGAATCCGAACATTTCTTCGCTCACGAATAGGTAACCACCGAAGTTTTGCTCTGTATTCAGAAATATGGTCAAACTTACGTAGACCATAAGATAATGTTATGATAAGAGATCCGTTCGTACTCACAAGCCTCACGCACACACACCGTGCTATGCAGATCGGCCGCCACATCGCAGGAAGATTTCGTCCTTGTTTCGTCTGTCCTGCAAGTTCTCAAGGAAAATCAAAGACAAAGCATTATTTTGTGATGAAATTATGTATCAACTACAAAACACCAAAAAATATCCTATAACGCACACAGCTGCCATTTGCTTTGCTTCACTCGTTTGTTTGGCAGTGTTTTTTAATCTTTCGGAATGTGTTAGTAAAGAATGTGTGGGTACATAGCTTACCATTTATAGTCATCCAGTCACTGCCGTGGGAGCCCCTGTCGTGAAACCCTATGAAGGTTCACTCCTGAGGGTCACGTTTGATCAGGTCCCGTACGTATTTGGCCTCTAGCTCGCTGTTGAGAATGGCTAGGTGGGCGCCCCCGCCTGCGCAGGTCCGGAACGTAGCTGACCAGGCTTTGTTAGACAGCGGCCCGACCACATAACTTGGCTTCAATCGAATTCTCAATATCGCAACCACTAATGCCTTGCGATAGAGTCGAAATTGCTATGAAAAAAGTGATAATCCGATTGTAACCAAGTTCTGTAATTGGGCCACAGGTGCAGCTTGTAACAGCTGCCCGCGGCCGCATACAGCTGATATTCTGATAAACAACAAAACTATTTTTCATTACTCATACTTGGGAAAGTATGTCTGAAGTTGCCTGAGGAGCGGGTTGAAAGAAATACTTTTTAGCCATAGGGAGAATCGTTTTCAACTGACAGCTGTCAAATTTAATCATCATCATCATCATTTTACTTCACTCTTAAACGGCTGAACGAATTTTGATGAAATTTGGAATGGAGATAGCTTATACCCCGGAATAACACATAGGATACGTTTCATCACCATCATCATCATTATAATCATTTTACTTCACTCTCAAAGGGTTGAACGGATTTTGATTAAATTTGAAATGGAGATAGATACACTGGAACAACACATATGACACTTTTCATCGTCATCATCATCATTTTACTTCACTCTCGAACGGTTGAACGGATTTTGATGAAATTTGGAATGGAAATACCTTATACCCTGGAATAACACAGGATAATTTTCATCATCATCATCATCATCCATCACGCAGACCCGGAAAAAACCTTTCACTAACTATAACTAATTGCTCTAATTTAACCATAAACTTTAAATGAATATCTCATCAAAGTTGTCGATTTTTATAAAATAAAATTAACAAGTTTTTTCTTTAGCTTTTTCTTTTATTACGGACTAGGCAATCGTTTGACCACGATCTCACCTGATGGAAAGCGATGATGTGGTCGAAGGTGTAGCACGCTTGTCTAGTAGATACCTATTCACTCTTGACTTGAACACACCGGGGTTATAATTTACCGGAAACACTGACGAGGGCAGGGCATTCCACTCCTTTGCAGTTCTTATAATAAATGAAGAAGCGTAACGCTTCGTTCTTGTGCGAGGTATTTGCCTAGTAGATACCTATTCACTCTTGACTTGAACACACCGGGGTTATAATTTACCGGAAACACTGACGAGGGCAGGGCATTCCACTCCTTTGCAGTTCTTATAATAAATGAAGAAGCGTAACGCTTCGTTCTTGTGCGAGGTATTTCAACCATGAAAGGGTGGTGGTTAGCTAATTCATGTTTGTATTTTATCTTTTCTTGCATTCGTAATGAAAAGCACAGTGTTTACCTCGGGTGAAAGTCCCTCGAACTATTGGCGCCCTCGCGTACGTCTCGGGACTAAATAAGTTACTTTCATTCCTAGGGTAACAATGTACTATAGTAGGTGTACCTATATCATCATCTTCATTAAGCCGAATACATCCACTGCTGAATATGGTATTGGTTCCGAGCATGGTTAATGCCGAGTATAGCATGGCTCGCTCCATGGCCCTTTGTGCAACTCCTAGTCCGTACACAGCTTCCATGGAGAGCGTCCATGTATCGGCGCCATACGTCATGGTGGGTAAGTAGGACACACGGGTTATAGAAGTGAAGACCCTTCAGGCAATGTGGAATGGTCTTCGATTTGAGGACGTCGTCCAGTTTACAGAATGCTGCCCATTCGAGATTTCCCTATTTTGGCACTCTTTGCTAAACTATATCCAAGGTAGTATCTTATAATTCAGTGAGCATACCTGGACCTGTATTTCCACATTCATTTTGAATAGTTCCAATCTTATGCTTGTAGCAAACGAAGGGGAAGACGTTGCCGCAGCTCGTGTCGGACATATAAGTGCAATAAATGACAAAAAGTCTGTACAAAGAAGATAATAAAAAAAAGGACTTGTGACTTAAAATAAGCCAATGAATAAGTTTTTTTTAAATCTTGTCTTTTTCTTTGTTTGTCTGTTCGCGTAACCACGTAAAACTACTATAGACCGATTGTGATGCGGTTTTCACTGTTTCACTGTTGGTTAGCCTAGGTTTTGACTTAAAAACTGATGTGCTTGATATAATCCGATGAGTAGGAGCCGACCCCCGTAAGCGACGTGGAAAATTCAGATGCGATCGATGCGACTTCATGCGTTCCAAATGCTAGGGCGTCCCCCAGAAGCGACGACAGTGACAAGAACCAACATTCGCAATATAGCATAGTTAAACTAAGATTGGGAACATGGAATCTGGGAACCATGACAGGACGCAGTGCAGAACTTAGCGACATTCTTAATAAAATAAACATCAGCGATTGTTGCATCCAACCCTGTTGTGTACGTACCCAGTTCCATCTTATTACCCGGCTACAGCAAAGCAAGAAGGGTAATGAGTTTAACAGTCTATGTATGTATATTTTGCATCCACATACCCACATACATATCTATGTATGTGGGCATGTGGACGTTCGATTGGTTGGTTCGATTTTGACAAGCGAGTTATCAACCGAATCGTCTTCAGGGGCGTGTTCACTTACACGTTCGGGGACGCACGGATCATCCGCGCGATCGCTCGAAATCGTTCACGGCGTCCACAGACTAGGTAGAGATACTACGTATCAGTGGCCCAATTCCATAACTTGGCTACAATCGGATTATCACTTTTTTCATAGCAAATTCGACTCTATCGCAAGGCATTAGTGGTTGCGATACTGAGAATTCGATTGAAGCCAAGTTATGGAATCGGGCTGCAAACCGCCGACTGTAGAACAAAAATTCTCTGTGGTGAGTTTTAACGACATTTTGTTTTTTTTTCTGTTTGATGTTAAATGGCAAGGGAATGAGACGCTTAAAGCCAGTGACGCGCATGTTTAAAAACTAAACCAAGCATAGATAATACTAGACTGCAAAGAAGATTCAAAAAAAATAATGTCAGCCTCTAAACTACCGCCATAGATTATATATTAATTCTGTCGGAAGTACTTGGTATTGGTTGTTCGGTGATTCTCGTCTATCCCCGTATCTTCTTTGTAGTTTGTGTTTCCTCCTTAACCATTGTTGGCCACAGACTACTCGGAGATACTACTTGTTGGCAAACCAAACAGTACACATATGCTGTGGTTTAAATTGCACCAATGTGCGCTATGTGTACTATCAGCGCGCACAAAGTCGGATTAAAATGCGCATTTATTCTCCACGTCGCGTCGGACACATGACGTCATTTTGGTGTGCACACAACGCTCACAAAAAAGAGGTAGAGCAGGGGTGCGTTTAAGTAAGTCGGCGAAATTTTCACCGGATAAAAATTAACTAGCGAGGGTTCGCTGAACGGAGTCATAGGTTTATCCTGGGGTTATCTGTCAAATTCAACTGTCGACTTGTCAAATTTATGTTCAGTAGCCTATTTTATGCCCCCTAAATCATTTTTATATTATATTCGTTGCACAGAATTTATGTTACTGCATTATTATAAATATATAAAGTATTTACGAATAAAACAATCAACCAATTGAATCTAACCACGAATCGAATGACACACAGCTGTCATTCTGACAGTAGACTAAAATTTAGCGACCTCAAAAGCTCGCTAAAATTTATCCTAGCCAGGTGAAAACTTATACCAGCGGGCGCCCGTGAACGGGGCAGATTAAATTATAGTCTGGTTAATTTTTCGCGTCGCGGTGTGCTTGAACGGGGTGTTTGACGTTTAGTTAGTTTAAATTTTATACTGGATAATTGATTTAAACGCACCCCAGCGTATGCGGTAACGTCAAATTCAATTGACATATGTCATTCTGTGTTGATATATTGTTGGAACTCCCGCCAGCCCGATTACAGAACTTGGTTACAATCTGATTATCACTTTTTTCAAAGCAAATTCGACTCTATCGCAAGGCATTAGTGATATCGATACTGACAGTCCGATTGAAGCTAAGTTCTGTGGTCGGGCCGCAGTACATATAATAATGATTATATTCTTTTAGCAGAAGCAAACGAATTAAACAGAACTATGAGAGAAATGAGAAAACTAAAAACAAAACAAAACAACAGTAGGTAGAACAGCTGACTCAAATGACATAAGCATGTGTTAGGTTATAACATATTGATATGTTTAATCTGTCTAGTAACAACCATTTTTACAACAATAGAATAACAATGTAAGAGTTGACGATGTTCAGTTGCAGTACTGGACAAGACATTACAACTTGGTACTTACATTTAACGTATTTCACAATGAAATGAATATTCTCAGGTTATAACTTATTGATATGTGTAATCTATCTAGTACCAGACATTTTTATAACAATGTAAGAGCTGACGATATTCAGTTGCGGTACTGGACGAGATAATACAACTTGGTAGTTACGTTTTACGTATTTAACAATGTAATGAATATTCTCACTGAATCACCTCACCACTGACGATATTATAATGTATTTATAAAATATTGCACTTCAAGACAAAAGTGACTACCGATTGAATCTTTTTGTAAATAATTACGTAATTTCTTAGATCTGTGGCGAGTTTATAATCTGTGATAATAACAAATTATGTTTATGAAGAAAAACTGATCTGGAATCTGTTCCACAACTTATTAAGTAATAGTTTACAATTGATAATTATAGATTTATATAATGGTGTTTAAAATGCTTAGTACAATTATCCTTTAATTTTAAGTACTGAGTCATTGTATTATAACTCTGAAACATCTGTATTTATATTTCCGTTCAAATTAGAATGATTTAAAATCATGTAAACTTACGATATTGATAGAAATGCTTAAAACTAAGTACTTACCCGATTAATATTAATGTATTATTACTTAATCAGCTCTGTACAATTTAAACCTATAATTGTAGTAAAAATACAACTTCTCCTGCTAAAAATTGTAATTTATGAGAATCATATAAGAATACTGTTCTGACTTTCAATATTTGTTAACATTCTGAAAAATATGTATATAAAAGTCTTAATTATTTAAATGATTAACAATGTGTAAACAATACCGAGTTAACAATTATTAAATAGTTTCAATGTAATAAAATATGTACATTTCCGTCACTTCGGCGCCATCTGCAGGCTCATTCCTGCTGTTGCAATGACTACGTGACTTTGGCGGGTAGAATCTCTATAAAAAGCAGCCTCTGGGCTGAGCAGCCCTCTCTGTTCGTTTTCTGTCATCGTTGCATCAACAAGACACCAAAAGTTAAGTACAATTAATATTACCTACATTGTTATTCTGCTATTCTGTTTCCTTGTCCCATATTTACTGTATATAACTGTGTATTTTGCAAATAGATATTGTCGGTTCTATGGTTTTTTCCATATTGGTTATTATGACCAATGTGACTGTGTTAGAAATGATTAGGATCACTTTGTTCATGGTAAATGCTTTTATTTTGTGCCTGGTGTAATTATGGTGATTGTAAAACGATAATAAAGTGTCATTATGACCTAGTATCACATAGAGGTTGTTAGTATATTAGATATTTAGTGTATGATATCTATGTTAATGATAATTGTAAAACTGATGATGAAAAAATATATTCGCCCCGTAGTTTCTTGCCAGTTCTTCTATGGCGGTGTATTCTGAATCTGGTGGTAGAATCAATAAAAAATATAACAATTCTATTTCCTTGTTTCTATGAATAATCCTTAGATTATGCCTTTTTTAGTACAATTAGGTAGGTACTAAACTGCTCAGTAATTTTCAAGCTTTTATTATATATTCCTTAGGTTATTCTGTAGCTGTAGCTACTAGGTACTATAGATACCAGCTATAGGATAAAGCAACTTGCTTTATTGTTAGGTGCAGATAAGTTTTATTTCCTATTCGACAAACCTGACCAACCGAAGGCTAACATTACAAAACATAATTATCTATACATATGTATATAAATCTCACATCAGAAGTGGGATCGTTTCCACGTGAAAATAGATTCTAATACGATGTCTTTTTCAGTTTATCCGGCTGCTCCACGCCTCGAGGTTTCTCACGCACGAAGTTTCACGATGGCGGGAAATGCTGACATCGCACTGTTACCAGCTACAAATGGCGTAAGCGGCTAAATGCTGACATCTCGGTGTATCAACGATGGTGGCGCATTGTTACACCAACCTGGAGATCCTCACGGAAGATGTTCCAGGAACAGTGTCACAACTTTCACTACGGCAGGTAAAGTCCCTGAAAGGGTCTGCGTTTCTATAGTAAACACCTGAAAATGTGTTCTATTATAGTGAAAGATACTTTTCCAAGCTATGTTATGTACCTACGTCCAATCCAAATAGACTGACTCATGTAATGATAAATTTGATCCTTGGAGCACAGCGATTGATGAGTAAAGTTCAAATATGCTAATAAACTTAGACTGAATTGCCAAGCGTATAGCTTCGAACGTTAAACATAAGTAAGCGAGATTCAAAATATTTGGCAGCAACGTTCGTGATGCTTTTTGACCATAGACAACTGACTGACGTACTTTTCAGACTTGTTATTAAACGTAATTTCGTTACTTACAGCGAATAAAGGACCTCAATTTTTTGAAAAATAATATTCTGCTCATGTTAGTCGCTGATAATGTATGTTTCTATAGGTGAAAGAATTTTAGAAAATGATACAGTATTTTTTGAGATTATCCATAACAAACATACAAAAATACAAACATACAAGAAATCAAATCTTTTTTCTATAAAATATTAGTGTACATGAAAAGTAAAGTGAGCAATTAGCGAAGAAAAACTTTACTAGTGAAGTGAATACTCTAAAATATTTATATGTTTAGAAAATACGAAAATATAACCCTATTTCGGTTATGGTTCGTTTCGGCGTTTTTATTTTATTTGATGAAATGAAATGCATTAATACCTTGGCCTGTAGATAAAAGCTACATATTTCAAACATATGATAGCTTCTAGCTTTCCTGGTTTTGAAATCTAGAATACACCTTAGCTTGTATATAAAAGCTCAGTACATACTTCGAGCAAATGTTGGCACTTAGCTTACCTGGTATTGAAATCTAAATCTGCATTATTATTTACTAACGGCTCTGCCCTGTGGCTCCGCCCTGAGTTTTCTCGTTACCACACGGAAACTTGTACAGCTTCCTGTTAATCGTAACAAACATACAGCAATAAAAATACATTGCCTCTGTATAATGTTAGTATACGAGTAGATTTTGTACGTGATGTACCTCTGTATAATGTTGGTATACGAGTAGATTTTGTACGTGATGTACACAACTACGAACAACGTACATATATGTACATTGTGTATGTAAGGTATTATTTATAATTATGGTAGTAGTAGTAGTGTAGGCGGTTTTGCTCATTTCAGGCGTACAGTAACCTAAGTAGATGAAAATATAGTATCAAAAAAAATCCTTTCAGTTAAAATAAATTGCTATGAAACTAGTTAGCTAAATACTCATTCAGCTGGTGAAAACTTCTAAACATCAAGCAAGCTTTTATATATTTTTGTGATAATCATCCAAAAATAAATGGATACGTACTTTTATGAAATTATCGATCATGTAAAGTCATTACATTACTTAATTTGGCGGTCTATAATATTAATAACATTATCAATTTATTTTGCTTGTTAGAGGTCTTTGTTGAAGATAAATAATTATTTTTGAGTTGGATATTTAGGCCATTGTTTTTAACGCCCTTAGAGAATTATGAATTTAACTTTGTTTCTTCCCTATGATATTTTTGCTCTTTCCTATATCATTATTAATTATGATTTTATTTGATATAGGATTATTGAAGGTCTTAATAACAATAAATTGATCATAAAATAATATAAGTACTTCTAATAAAATAATGAATCTAAAAGAGTCAATTGGTGGACCTTTTCATTATATAACCTTTTATGATTAAAGACAAAAGGGACATTTGGGCCTTATGCAGTATTAGTTAAATCCTTCTTGTGATTGATAAATATTTACAAAGATTTAATCTCCTCTTTGAATAATTTTATGTTAAATAAATTCTAAATTGTTTATCGGTGAATTTTTCATGTCGTAAAATACCATTAATTACTCGGTAAATTAACTGAGATACACAATTATTACAATAGTTGATCCAAGTATTATATGTAAAATGTCAAGATTGGCCAAGCGGGTTAAAGTAAGTTACACCAATGTTTAATAAAATCTTGCAACGTTTGATAATTAGAATTAACCATATCTAAACTATTGTTTGAAACTTCAAAATATAATGATAAAACGCTTTCTTCGATTTAAGTAGTAGTTTACTGGTAAAAACATTTAAAGAACCCTCGTTATCGCTATGCTCTAAGAGGTTTGGTATTTTAAGTTAAAAATATGTAATAGAAGTTATTGTAATAGAAATTATTATTATTTACAAGGCTAAATTTGACCTGGATACCAAACTCAATGAATGACTATGACTTGTGACTGTGTCAGTGACTATGACAATTTTGATACGCTGGGCGCTTACTTGTTTGGTGTTGGTCTAAGATCAATTACAGCGGTTGAAGCTACCAACATGTCTATGCAAGTAGCAATAGAGGAAAAAATTAAATATTTTATTAATTTCTATCCGCTGGTCGGTTACTTGTTTGGTGCAAGTTCAAAAGTCAATAGCAGCGGTTGATGAACTTCCATGTCTATGCAAGTAGCAATAGAGTATGACAGTAAATTTAAAAAATCAATGTTATACTAAATTTACTGCTGAAAAGTGACACAATAAATTTACAACTATGACTTTTATTAATGAATATTGACAAAATTATTAAATAAAAACATAACAAATGATATAGTGGAAAAAAGAAAAAGAAAAGTTAATTGTATTTACAATATTTATAAAAAAGCCAATGAAATGTATTCCTAATGAATTAATCTACAATATTCATGGAAAGGCTATGAAATCTATATCTAATGACAAAACGATAAAGTACTTCGAGGACGAAGCACAGTCAGTATGGCCGTGTTAGGTTATAACATATTGATATGTTTAATCTGTCTAGTAACAACCATTTTTACAACAATAGAATAACAATGTAAGAGTTGACGATGTTCAGTTGCAGTACTGGACAAGACATTACAACTTGGTACTTACATTTAACGTATTTCACAATGAAATGAATATTCTCAGGTTATAACTTATTGATATGTGTAATCTATCTAGTACCAGACATTTTTATAACAATGTAAGAGCTGACGATATTCAGTTGCGGTACTGGACGAGATAATACAACTTGGTAGTTACGTTTTACGTATTTAACAATGTAATGAATATTCTCACTGAATCACCTCACCACTGACGATATTATAATGTATTTATAAAATATTGCACTTCAAGACAAAAGTGACTACCGATTGAATCTTTTTGTAAATAATTACGTAATTTCTTAGATCTGTGGCGAGTTTATAATCTGTGATAATAACAAATTATGTTTATGAAGAAAAACTGATCTGGAATCTGTTCCACAACTTATTAAGTAATAGTTTACAATTGATAATTATAGATTTATATAATGGTGTTTAAAATGCTTAGTACAATTATCCTTTAATTTTAAGTACTGAGTCATTGTATTATAACTCTGAAACATCTGTATTTATATTTCCGTTCAAATTAGAATGATTTAAAATCATGTAAACTTACGATATTGATAGAAATGCTTAAAACTAAGTACTTACCCGATTAATATTAATGTATTATTACTTAATCAGCTCTGTACAATTTAAACCTATAATTGTAGTAAAAATACAACTTCTCCTGCTAAAAATTGTAATTTATGAGAATCATATAAGAATACTGTTCTGACTTTCAATATTTGTTAACATTCTGAAAAATATGTATATAAAAGTCTTAATTATTTAAATGATTAACAATGTGTAAACAATACCGAGTTAACAATTATTAAATAGTTTCAATGTAATAAAATATGTACATTTCCGTCACTTCGGCGCCATCTGCAGGCTCATTCCTGCTGTTGCAATGACTACGTGACTTTGGCGGGTAGAATCTCTATAAAAAGCAGCCTCTGGGCTGAGCAGCCCTCTCTGTTCGTTTTCTGTCATCGTTGCATCAACAAGACACCAAAAGTTAAGTACAATTAATATTACCTACATTGTTATTCTGCTATTCTGTTTCCTTGTCCCATATTTACTGTATATAACTGTGTATTTTGCAAATAGATATTGTCGGTTCTATGGTTTTTTCCATATTGGTTATTATGACCAATGTGACTGTGTTAGAAATGATTAGGATCACTTTGTTCATGGTAAATGCTTTTATTTTGTGCCTGGTGTAATTATGGTGATTGTAAAACGATAATAAAGTGTCATTATGACCTAGTATCACATAGAGGTTGTTAGTATATTAGATATTTAGTGTATGATATCTATGTTAATGATAATTGTAAAACTGATGATGAAAAAATATATTCGCCCCGTAGTTTCTTGCCAGTTCTTCTATGGCGGTGTATTCTGAATCTGGTGGTAGAATCAATAAAAAATATAACAATTCTATTTCCTTGTTTCTATGAATAATCCTTAGATTATGCCTTTTTTAGTACAATTAGGTAGGTACTAAACTGCTCAGTAATTTTCAAGCTTTTATTATATATTCCTTAGGTTATTCTGTAGCTGTAGCTACTAGGTACTATAGATACCAGCTATAGGATAAAGCAACTTGCTTTATTGTTAGGTGCAGATAAGTTTTATTTCCTATTCGACAAACCTGACCAACCGAAGGCTAACATTACAAAACATAATTATCTATACATATGTATATAAATCTCACACATGCAATCGTCGGTTTAATTTGTTAGCGTGCATATGCTGACCAACAATATAAACCGATCGTTAGCAGTGTTTGCAGTCTCAGCACTGTGAGTGCAATTTAAACCACATTAATGGTCAATGGTCGGGGGTTTTTTGCAAAAATTCAAAATGTTGTGTTGTAGTTTGATTTTATTCTCAATCTTGTGTTTCTTCTAGTGTTGATGTGTAATATTGGTGGAATATTAACCATTAGGTGTTCGTTAACGTGCACAAGTGTAGACAAAATAATCAAACGCAGATATAACTGGCATTTTGTGAATTTTCCAAATCTCCCTCGGAAGTTTTAGTAAATGT
The DNA here is from genome assembly GCA_946251855.1 of Alsophila aescularia. Taxonomy (NCBI): domain Eukaryota; kingdom Metazoa; phylum Arthropoda; class Insecta; order Lepidoptera; family Geometridae; genus Alsophila; species Alsophila aescularia. The sequence goes on along the minus strand of OX276385.1, from coordinate 4,047,225 downwards.
CCACCATGTTACTGATTCGTGACTTAGACTTGACAATTAATGACTGTGACGTGACATAAATATAAAATATTAAACTTGACATTGGCGAGATTGCTAGTAGGCCAGTGCCTCCGCAGAAGCCATATAAAAAAAAAAAAAAAAAAAAACACATTAATGACAGTAATTACAAAACAAATAACATAAACTCTTTGTAAATATTATTACATGTGATTATTACATGTGATTGATTGATGTGATCAATGCTGGAAAATTCCTTACTAGATGGATCAATATGAATATGATACCCGTATCTTCTTTGTAGTTTGTGTGATTTATATGTGACCTGAAACAGTAAGAAATAGGCAAAAATTTATATCCACAAATTACATAAAAATAAAAACTACAAGATTTATATATCACATCAAATAGTATACAAATACTGTCTCCCAATATGGAAAAATCGTACGTATGTGATGTGTGCGACTCAGAGTTTCTGGCTTCAAGTATTTTAAAACAACACATAAAAATGCACAAAGAAAAACCATATGAATGCAACATGTGTGATTACAAATCTTCAAATTCAAGTCACATAAAAGAACATGTACAAATACATACTGGAGAGAAACCCTATGAATGCAGCATGTGTGACTTTAGAACCATCAAAAAGAGATACTTAGAACAACACATAAGGATACACATTGGAGAAAAATCATTTGAATGTGATGTATGTGGCTTTAAAACTGTTCATAAAATTAGTTTATATTTTCATATGAAAAAACACACAGGAGAGAAGCCATATGCATGTCATTTGTGTGAATACAAAAGTATAACACGAGGTTGCTTATTAAGTCACTTGAGAAAACATACTGGAGAGCAACCATTTCAATGCAAAATATGTGGTAAGAAATTTGCACATGATGGTAATTTAAAACGCCACTTAAAAATGCATGCTGGAGTTAAACTTCATGCGTGTGATATGTGCGATTTGAAGTTTACGGCATCAGGTTGTTTAAAACGGCATATTAAAACTCACACAGGAGAAAAACCATACAAATGCACCTTGTGTGAATTCAAAGCTGTACATGGAAGTTCTTTAACAATACACATGAGAACACACACTGGTGAAAAACCACATGCATGTAATATGTGTGATTTCAAAAGTGCACATAGATCATCTTTATTACTACACTTAAGAACACACACTGGAGAGAAACCATATCTTTGCAAATTATGTGACTTTAAATCAGCGATTTCAGGTAACTTAAAACAACACATGCAAAATAAACACTCAGAAGAGAAACTATTTAAATGCAAAATGTGTGAGTATGATTGTAAATCAGCACATCGTTTAAAAATACACACAAGAAGACACACTGGAGAGAAACCATTTACATGTGACATGTGTGACTATAAATCTGCTAGCCAAACTAATTTAAAACAACACATGAAAAAACATACTGGAGAGATAGATAAAAAAAAATATGCCTGTGAAATGTGCGAATATAAATCAGCTAATATATCCCATGTAAAACGTCATTTAAAAAAACATTCTGATATGAAACCTTTTGCTTGCAATCTTTGTAAATATAAATGTAAAGAGGCAGATCGATTAAACACTCACATATTACTACACAGTGGCATAAAACAATATGAATGCGATATGTGTGATTTCAGATCTGCACATAAAAATTCTTTAAATTCACATAAAAAATCACACACTGGAGAGAAACCATACACATGTACAATATGTGACTACAAAACTGCAGATGAAAGTTATTTAAAAATACATATTACAACACATACGGGAGACAAAGCATATGCTTGTATTATGTGTGATTATAAATCAACAAGACGAGATTGTTTGGAAAAACATATAAATAAAAAACATTAGCAAATAGTCAAATAGCCTCTTTGTCATCACCAGTGATTATGTATTATGACCAAAGTAAGAACAATTTTCGATATAATGTCTAAGCTTAATTGTAATATTATCATCATCATCATCATCATTGGAAGCTCAATTCTCCCACTTCTGGACATAAGCCTCATCCCTCTTATGCCAATCATCTTCCTAAAAACTTATAAAAAACTTAAACTTACTCAGGTCTTTCCTAAAAACTTATTAATGTCATCAACACATTGATGCAGTGGTCTTCCACTGCTGCACTTTCCCACATGCAACCACCAATCTGTACTTGCCGTGATCACCACATCTTGCCTAGTGCATCGCAACTTGAGTTTATTTGACGACCGGTTGGTCTCGTGGCTAGAGATCCTGGGTACGAAATTGTACGGTCGCGGGTTCGAACCCTGCAAGGTGCAATCATTTGTGTGATGAGCAGAAATGTTTGTTTCCGAGTCGTGGATGTATTATTCTTATCTATGTATGTTTATCCATTATCTAGTGCCCATAGCACAGGGTATCCTAGTTTGGGGCTAGATAATTGGTGTGGAAATGTCCCATATATTATATTATTATTATTATTTATACAGAATCCTTGTTATGTTAGTGAAACGAAGATTAACTTTTGTAATAGTCAGTGGTCATATAGAAACAGTTTTTTGTATAGTGTAACGATATCCAGAGTTACCGCTCGGATTTATGGCTCTTAATTACAAGAATTAAAGCACCTCTAGCAGCACTTTGTTACACACAAAATTATTGCATTGTTAGTTATATATTGTCTATTATTATTTTTTCCAAAACTATAGATGCCTAAATACAAACTGATAAAGTTAGATTTTTAATATATTCTAAGAAAAAAAAATGCATTAAATAACTGTTTTTTTTAATGATTAGATAATTCTTTTCTTTTCAGTGTTGAGAGACATGGTGCGACTATAAAACTTAAGTGGATGTTACAAACTAATTAGGTGCATATGAGGTGTGTAAAGCTGGTACTGCTGGTTCTATGTTATAAAAGAATGTTGGACTCTTTAGTAGATGTAGTACACTCATAAACAAAATGTGTAAAATGGTTAATTAATTAAAATAACAAAACGAAAGGGCGGCGCAGGGCAAGTGGGCGATGCCAGAGGCCCTTGAAAGGGCGGCGCAGGGCAAGTGGGCGATGCTAGAGGCCCTTGAAAGGGCGGCGCAGGGCAAGTGGGCGATGCCAGAGGCCCTTGAAAGGTTTGAAGTTTTGGTGTTATACTTTAGTTTGTAAGTTAGTAATGGCTAAAAATTTGTGAACTTTTATTTTTATTTAGGACTAGTTTTCCTGCCCGCGACTTCGTACGCGCGGACTATTGTTTATCGCAAAAAAGTTTCTTTTCTTCTACAATATTAAAAACCAATGCAAAAGTAGGTATGATCTTGATGTTTTTTGACAGACATGTTATTTAGTTTCCATGGCAACCACAGACCATTAAGTGATGGCAACCGTTCCTTACGGTGAGTAGGTAATCAACGTTTTCTAGTTTTCCCGTGGAAACTTTCAATTTTCCGGGATAAAAAGTACCCCATGTTTTATTCCAGGGTGTAAGCTATCTCCATTCTAAATTTCATCAAAATCCGTCCTGCTGTTGTCGCTTGAAAGCTCCCCAAATAAACAAACAGACGTTTCACTTTTATATATTGGTATGGATATAAATCATAATAACACATATTCTGTGATCATTTTAACCAGCTGCCTATTATGGGTCAATATAATCATGCTTTCGTAGGCTTTACAATTGGGCTCCATTTGGACCCCTAGGGTACGGAACCCTAAAAATTACCCCTTTCTCTGTATTGCCATAATAATGATATTTCTAATAAAGATTTGATCTGTATCGTTTGGTGCAATTATACTGTAACTGCACTTTCAACCGCTATCCCGGAGGGACCCTTTATTTTTTCGGGATATAAGTATCTTGTATCTTTGTTTTGCCATATGACATTTATTTCCAAGGTTTCATCCCTTTCGCCAACACTATTGATTTATGAAATCTCTTTACATAACTTTCAACCCCTATTTCGCAGGAACCCTTTAGTTTTTTAGGATAAGAAGTATTTTAAATGTTAATCCATAGTATGAACTATGATTGTGCCAAGTTTCATCAAAATCCGTCTGGTAGTTTCAGCGTGATGCATGTTCTTAGAGACAGATAGACAAAAAAAACTGTTTTAGCCTCTATATCGATAATGAAGATATTAGAATATCTTCATTATCGATATAGAGGCCAAAACCGTATGTCAACTGCCAAAGCTAAAGATAATTTAAGCCAAAGCATTAAACGGCCTGTTTATTTTTTTAAATATATTACTAAGTCATAAAAAGAAAACAAAAAGCTTGAACAGTATAAACATAGGTATTCTTTGCTAAATTGATTAATAATCCTCTCATTCATAAATCTATTTTAATTATAATAGGTTTTGTCACTTTCTAACAAACGCAATGTCAAAATGATAAGGACAAACAAACATTATCAGCATAACAGTTTATTCGTCTTACCTTAGCTTTGACCTTAGCAATACAATATTGGTTGAATGACGGCTATGTGTAATCTCTAATCTTTTATTAAATCAACAATTTAAAATAAAACGCAGCGTCATCTACCGGGTCCAATCGTGTTTTAAAACCATCAAGGCACCCATTGAAATATACACACAAAATTTCATCCAAATCAGTCCAGCTGTTTAGGAGTTAAATTTAAAAAAAAACGCAGCGCTACCTACCGGGCCTAATTGTGTTTTCAAACCATCCCGGAACCCATTGAATAGATAGATGTTCCTATTGGCACAGAATAAATAATAGTATAAGT